>JAJHZJ010000482.1:1272756-1275256 GCA_023548195.1 Bettongia penicillata ogilbyi | reverse complement strand
CTTAAAAATGGTATTTCCATCTATTTGAGAAATAAGTGAAAATTATATGGACTGTATGTAGTTATGAGAAATAGTTTGAGACTTTCGGAATATAGAGACATATAAGAAAATATGATTTTGACTTTTAAATGTACTTGGGAGAAATATTAGTGCACCAAAACCGTCAGTCAGTATAATCAAATCTCTTGCAAGTACACCTGCTAAGGGTGATATTGCATTACAGACGCAGAAATGGAATGTTTTGGTGTGATATATCTGAAAATATTAGAATTATTGTATATTTTTATGCCAGTGGTACCATTGTTTCAAATGTATTATGGCAAGGTATTAAATATAAAATAGCCTCTGAGATTTAACACTTGGTTTTCAGAGTGCTGGTTAGATATTGCATACTTTTTTTTTTAGCAAGATGAAATCTTTTCCTCTAATAATTGTAGAAAGTCTTAAAAACTTAACTTGTTTTTCAGACTTCAGGCAAAATAACTATTCTTGCTATTGAGTAATTATGTTAATTGGATTGGCTTTGAAAATATGATTTTTATTTGTTTTCATATCATATTTTCAAGACTTGTTGTTTAAGGTACTACTACGATAGTCTCATTACTGAGCTTGGTCGACATGGCTATTGAATAGTTGAACTTGAATTGTGTTTTTACATGCTCTGTTTAATATGTTTAAGCTTCTTAATGAAAACAAATTTCGAACCCATTTAAAAATTTTCTTCACAATTGGGTTATCAACTTAAAACTTATTAACACATTTTAAACATACTTTTTGCATTTAGTTTAAAAGGAGATCTTGCTTCCTGAAATAATATATTTCCTTTTCCAAAATTCTTTGAAGGATATATTTAAATTAACCCCCCAAAAATCTAAAAATATTCATGTGCTTATTCAGTTTTTTGTTCTTGTATGTTCAGCTATGTCCTTCATATTTGGCATTTTGATTTATTAGACAATCATAAGTATTAAAGACTTTTACCATACCACTGCTAGATTTCCAATGCATTGTGCTTGCTGTCAATGATGAATTAATTCCAATAGAGCACAAAAGTTCCCATTATTTAAAAAGCTTCTTTTTTCTGAACTCTTACATCACAGTCAAGTTTGGAACACCAGAATTCTAGAGCAATTATTATGGAGCTAGAGGTACATGACTTCTGTGTTAAATTTGTGAATATCTCTCATGCATCACTTACTCTTGCAGAAACCTGTATAGCCACCTTTATAAATAGTATCAAATTTGAAAAATAAAGTACTTAAGAACATACATACAAAACACTATCATTTTAAAATTGAAATGCTTCAAAAATTTGTATCTGAGAACTTTTGTATGTAGATACACATATTTACTTTTAAAAACCAAATAGTTGAAATTTCCTAGCGTCTTTTTTCCTTTTTTATAACAAATTTGAGAGAGAAAATAGCATGTAGAATAATGCTAAGAATCATGTGTGACATCCTTACTATTTTTATGCATAGTTTTTGAAATTCGGCTTCCTTAATAAAAAGTGATCATATTCATGGGGGTGGATGAATCAGTTTATATAGATGATGTATTTTTCCCCCTTACTTGGAAGTTGGTGTTGAAAAACTATATAGTTTATCTTGGTAAAATATTAAGGCACTAAATAACATCTTTATAATTCTGTATATTTTCTAACAGAGGCATCAGAGGTAGGGATGTGGGGGTGGGGGTTGGAGGTGGGTGTGTATGTCTGTCTGTCAGAGACAGAGGAGAGGCGGGGCGGGCAAGGTGATTTTGAGTAAGTAGTAAGGAACAGAGTATGTTACCTGGTGATGGTTGAGATAACTGTTACCTGTACTTGTTCAGGAATTGTGCTCAACTTTTATACAGTGTAATGAATATAGGATGGGAGGTTACAAGAAGGTGCCTGTTATCATTGAGGCAAATAAATACTTCCCATAGTACGGTTTTATGCCAACGGAACCCATAACTCTAGGGGGAATAAAATAAAACCACCAAGTCTAGCATTCAGTACTACCCTATCATAAAGTAAGGAGGTCTAATTGAGCTATGTCTTTATATCCTGCTATTTGTACAAATAAAAGACCACATCTTGATGCAAAATAAACACAAAAGCGCTGTTGTGACTATAACAGGGAGTCATATACTAATTTATATAATAAGTGGTTGTGCACGCTTTATTCAAGATTATGGCTGCAAGAAATGGCATGAATTGCTGGGTGTGTTTAATGCTGGATTATAGCAATTTGAAACATGTCAAACACATGGCTAATGCCTCATGCTTCACCCATCCTTGCGTAAACCTGCATAGCCACCATCCATTATACCCTTGGTAACAACACAATTCTGCAAGTAAATATTGTTACACTAAGTAACCTTTCAATTCAAGTTGTTTAGGAAGAGAAAATGCAATCTTGTGCAGTCAGTTCCAGTGTCAGTTTAATGTTTCAAAAGGGAAGTGGTGTAGAGAATAAGTATCTGTACAGTGACTTGCTAAAAAAAAAAAGAAGAA